>CM041778.1:34228405-34260714 GCA_023374045.1 Limonium bicolor
TTAAAAGTTCGAGAAGGAAGATGCAACCTGTACCGTTCAAACTCCAGTTGGCCGATAGATCGGAAGTCAAACCGATGGGGATGGTCCGAGATCTAGTTGTCGGCATTGATCGTTTCATCTTCCCAGCCGACTTCGTCATTCTGGATATGGATGACGATGTTGAAGTACCCCTCATTCTAGGTCGACCCTTTTTGAGTACTGCCAAGGCCGTCATCGATGTCCATGATGGTAAAATCACCTTGCGGTATGAGGATGAGAAGATTGAATTTGACATGAGGAAAATGATGAAGAAATCCTCCAACGAAGCTCACCCCTCGATGATGGTAAATTTGACTGATGATGATGAGGAAGATTGAGATTCTCCCACTTACGAAGACGTATATTCTCTTTCCTTCTACATGAAGGCTCAACGCCACGTTAGCCCAAGTGGAAAGAGGGAAGGCAGGATATCAAGCCTATCGTCCTCCGATGGAGCGACTTGACAGAGAAATTAAGAAACCAATCCCTTCTGTCGAGCAACCACCCGAACTTGAGCTTAAAGAGTTACCTCCGAACCTTAAATACGCCTTCTTAGCAGCTAATAAAAATTTGCCAGTTATTGTATCATCTTCTTTAACTACAGGGCAAGAAGACAAGCTACTAGAGGTTCTGAGACAACACAAAACAGCGATCGGGTGGACTATTGCTGACATTAAAGGAATTGACCCCTCCTACTGCACACACCACATCTATATGGAAGACAACTACAAGTCTATAAGGCAGCCCCAGCGTTGGCTCAACCCGAATCTGAAGGAGGTGGTTAAGATGGAAGTTCTGAAACTCCTGGACGCAGACATCATTTATCCTATCTCCGACAGTCCGTGGGTAAGTCCTGTATAGGTTGTCCCAAAGAAGGGAGGCATTAAAGCGGTAGTAAATGAAAAAGGAGAGGCTGTTCCTCAAAGAAAAATTACTGGTTGGCGCATGTACATAGATTATAGGCGTTTGAACTCTGCAACCAGGAAGGATCACTTCCCTCTTCCTTTTATCGATCAGATGCTAGAAAGATTGGCAGGACAGGAGTATTATTGTTTCTTAGATGGTTTTTCAGGGTACTTCCAGATTCCTATTGAGCCAGAGGACCAAGACAAGACAACTTTCACTTGTCCCTATGGTACCTTTGCATATAGAAGAATGCCCTTTGGGCTGTGCAATGCTCCTGCCACCTTTCAGCGTTGTATGTAGGCGATCTTCGCAGACTTTATCGAGCATAGCATTGAGGTATTCATGGATGATTTTTCTGTCTATGGATCTAGTTTTGATGTTTGTTTGGCGCAGCTTGATCTAATTTTTGGCCGATGTGAGGAGACAAATCTGGTTCTCAACTGGGAGAAGTGCCACTTCATGGTGAAGGATGGGATTGTGCTCGGTCACATAATATCTACTAAGGGGATTAAAGTAGATCAAGCCAAGGTGGAGGTAATTGAGAAATTGCCAAAACCTACTTGTGTGAAAGAAGTAAGAGCCTTCTTAGGGCATGCAAGATTTTATAGACGGTTTATTCAGGATTTTTCTAAAATTGCAAAACCATTAACTGATTTGCTTCTGAAAGAAGCCCCATTTGTTGTTTCTGATGATTGCGTATCTGTTTTTGATTTAATTAAACAAAAATTGGTAGCTGCTCCCATTGTTGTTTCACCTGACTGGTCATTACCCTTTGAGTTTATGTGTGATGCCAGGGATTTTACAGTTGGGGCGGCTCTGTGCCAAAGAAAAGAAAAGATTCTACGAGTTATTGCTTATGCGAGCAAAACTCTAGACAATGCCCAAAGGAACTACACAACCACCGAGAAAGAGCTCCTTGCAGTGGTATTCTCCTTAGATAAATTCAGATCATATTTATGGGGAAGTAAAGTGATTATTCACACAGACCATTCTGCTCTTAAATATTTGTTTACTAAGAAAGAGGCCAAACCACGCATGCTTCGTAGGATTCTCTTGTTACAGGAATTTGACATTGAAGTAAGGGATAAAAGTGGTAAATTAAATGTGGTGGCTGGCCATCTGTCTCGGTTGGTAGTTCCTGATGATGGTGTACCAATTCATGATTTTTTTCCGGATGTGACTGTTTTTGTTTTGAATACGGTGCACGAGCCATGGTTTGCTGACCTAGCCAATTATCTTGTTTATGGGGTTATACCTCGTGATTTTTCCTATGCTCAAAAGAAGAAATTTTTATCTGACGCTAAGCATTATATCTGGGAAGACCCTTTTCTCTTTCGAGTTTGTGCAGATAGTATAATTCGCAGGTGTCTCCCAGATGATGAAGTACCCAGTGTTCTTGAGTTTTGTCATTCAAGGAAAGCTGGAGGCCATCATGGATCTCATAGGACGACAGCCAAAGTTTTGGAATCCGGATTTTATTGGCCCACACTACATAAAGATTGTCAAACCTTTGTGGCCAGTTGCGATAGTTGTCAACGCATGGGAAATACCTCTAGGCGACATGAAATGCCCCTGCAAGGCATTTTAGAGGTCGAACTTTTTGACTGCTGGAGAATGGATTTCATGGGACCATTCCCCTCTTCGCAAGGATTCCAATATATTCTGGTGGCAATGGATTACGTATCCAAGTGGTTGAAGCAATTCCTTGCCAACATCCTGATTCAAAGACGGTGGTAAAATTCTTAAAGAAGCATGTCTTTACCCGCTTTGGAGTCCTAGAGCCATTATAAGTGATGGAGGCACACACTTCTACAATCGAAGCATTGATGCATTGATGGCTAAGTATGGGGTACACCACAAAGTTGCCCTTGCTTACCTTCCCCAGACTAATGGGCAAGCAGAAGTGTCCAATAGGGAGTTGAAATGGATACTCCAAAAGACGGTGCACTCCTCCAGAAAAGATTGGGCGTTAAAACTGGATGATGCTCTTTGGGCCTATCACACAGCATATAAAACCCCCATTGGGATGTCACCTTTTAAATTGGTTTATGGAAAGATATGCCATCTTCCTGTGGAGCTTGAGCACTAGGCTTATTGGGCTATCAAGTCCTTAAATTTTGATATGACTGCTGCGGGTGAGAAAAGAAAGGTGCAACTCTTTGAGATAGAAGAGCTGAGGGATCAATCTTATGACAGTGCTAAAATTTATAAGGAATGAACCAAGAAGTTCCATGACAAGCTGATCCTCAAGAGAGACTTCAAAGTGGGTGACTTGGTTCTCCTCTATAATTCAAGATTGAAACTTTTCCCTGGGAAGCTCAAATCTCATTGGGCAGGTCCTTTCCGTATTGTTGGTGTGACCTCATATGGTGCCTTTGAACTACAAAACAAGAAGGGCGAAACTTTCAAAGTTAATGGGGCCCGTCTAAAGAGGTATACTTGTCCTACTGATATTTCAACTGACTTGTTTAGAATTTCTCTTGTCCAGGAACAGCACGACACTTTTACTCCTGTTTCGAAACCGGCACTATCTAAGAAGAAATCTCTCCCGTGGAGAGTTCAACACAAACTCAAGCAGCTATACAGCTTGACTATAGGAAGTTGTGGGACCCCGACCCATAACTCCTTACATACAGAATGAAATTATGGGCGTCTAGCTAGAGACGTTAAACCAGGGCGGCTTGGTGGGAGGCAACCTACTATCTATACTTTGTCTTTCCTTTTATTTTGTTTTCTCTTTTGTACTATATTTCCCTTTTATATGTTAAAATGAAATGCGGGTTTTACTTGAGTTCTTCTGGCTGTGTAGAATATTCTTTACAGGTACATTTAATGTAATTCTACAGCTGCACTCAAGTGTGACGGAGCTCTGCACACTCTGTGAACTCTAGGGAGTACACTCTTTCTCTTCTGATATTTCATATTCCCTTTTGCTTTGATTTGTATAATTTCCTTGTACATATTGCATCGCCCTGTTAATTTAATTCTTTCTACGCAATGAGGGCATTGCTTGAGCTTAAGTATAGGGGAGTACTCGTACCCTCGTAGCTTGTTCTTAAGTTTTCTCTTTTAACAATTTGTTTAAATTTGTTAAGTTTGAAATAGTCAAAAAGGGAGCCATAGAGGAAATATTGCAAACCTACAAACATTATGGGGTACTAAAATTTTCAACCATTTTTAAATTTATTCTGATTGGAAATTGCTTAAAGTTTAAAAATAATTGTCATTTGAGCCCTGTTTTTAGCTTTGAGCCTAGATCTGAATTGGAATGTAAAGGTAGAAAAAGAACAAGGGAAGGTACTCCTCTGATCCAAACAGACATATTCTGATCCTAAGCAGGCCTCGTCAACTTGGTTATTAAGTTCTGTGGGGTGCTTTATCACCTAGCTACCTAAGGTATTTTATATCTGGGATAGTTTACCCAAAACCGCTACAAGGGTGGAGAGAAAAGTTTGAGGCGAAAGGAAATTTAACTTCAATCGAAGTATCTTTGCATTATGTACGTAAATGATGAAAACTTCTTATTTATGGATCATGAGTATGTGACATTGAAAGGTATAATGGAATATGATTTTACTTCATGCCCCTTGTCGTTTCAGGAAATGTGAAAGAAAATAGTGGATTGGCTCAGGGTTAAAAACTGGATTCTTATGGTTCTACTTCTCCTTCTTAAATACTTGTTTGTATGATTTCAAGGTTCTTTTCTAAAGCTTAAAAAAAAGAAAAAAAAGAAAAAGAAAGTTTCTAGTACCCTTTAATCTAGAAGTTTTGTAGCAATCTTTTTTGTGCTCTCCCTATTTGATTATTTTATATTTAACTTGTTTAAAGTTTCTGTCATAAAGATTTGCTTGAGGACAAGCACAAGATAATTATGGGCGAATTTGATAAGTGCGAAACATATAGACTTTTAGGGTTTAACTACCTTATTATTTGCAACACTTAAAGTAATGTTTCCCACTTACTAAATGTTTATTTTCCTAGATTTATGTTTTGATATGAACTGATACATTTTGTGTATAAAATGCAGCAAAAGGTCATGGAATTACATAGTACACTTCACAAGCTTCGCAACGCAACAAACGGGGATTAAATCGGAGCTGAAACGAATATTTTAGAGGCAATTGAATTCTCGTCCGGACCAGTGTCCGGATGAGCTAGTCCGGACGCAACACATGGAACGCGCTCCGCATAAAATCGACATGTCCGAACCAGGCTGGTCCGGACACTGGATCGGACGCGTTAATCTGGACAGCGTACTGGGCTGATCGACATGGTGTGAAAAGATAAAACATATTTTATCTTTTCACACACCGACACCCCCTTCATTTCTACCCCATTTTCACTATAAATACATCTATTACCCTCCATTAATACATATCTCATTCCACCCCCAAGCTAATGTCATTTTTCCTCCACAAACTCACCATTTCCACTCCAAAAATCATACATCTCACCTACATAATGTCCACATAAAATCCACACATCACCTCATTCCATAAAACATTCCATTTCCATACCGTTGTTCTGTCCAAAGTATTACCAGTCAAGAAGTGGAGCCGAATTAATTATCTTTCCTAGATGATTTCTTTTACTTCTTATTCCGTCTTTTTAATTATGTTGGGCTAAGAGGATTTACTCCGGGTGAAGGTTAAATTATAGTTTGTATAATTATGTAATCTATATTTTTACCGGTTAAATGAAATACAGTTTGTTACGATTAAAGCTTATCTCTCGTCTTTTTAATAAATTTCATGAATTTATTAAAATGCTTTACAAAGTCTATTTTGATCAGATCAGTGATAAATAGACAGGTTAATTAATCGATAAATCTGTGGAAAACTTATTTTATGTAATTTCAGATGCAAAATATAATTCCTCGCACTTAATCTGTTTACATGTGTTTTGCTCAAATCTAGATTAGATCGAGCATTTTCTGGTAAACGAGTCTTTCGAGTCTATGATTTAGTCTTTAAGATAATAACAGGAATTTTGCCAAACTATTATAATTAACCTGTAGAGTTAGCATAATTAATCAGATTATATAAACCTGAACCCGGAGTCCCGTTTATTTTATCTTCTACTCAGTTAATTTTATCTGCTGTTTTACTTTACAAAAACTAGTTAATCAATTCCCCCCTTTTTGTGACAAAGCTTAGGTACTATATTATTTCGCTATAAGTCCCACGGTTTGACCCCGGCCACTTCTGTCTTACTATACTACTGTGACTAGGTTTTGTTTGCAGCCCGACGGATATTTGAGTTATTAATTTCTTTCTCAATTGTTTAAAATACACCAGTTCCAACCACTCTCATTTTCCTGTCTGCAGGTACCCTACTAGTACATTGCTACTTACTTGACTAACTTATAAGTAAGTCTGTCAAGCCCACAAGCTCCCATGGAGTGCGGTCGTCCCATATCTCATTTTATATACTTGTAGTGTCCATCACGTGTTCGTGAAGTATTTTGTTGTCAATCTCCCCCTTTATTTGGTATCGAGGTGTGTTCCGAGTGGAGTTTGCTTTGAATGGTACGTGGTGGTTCTTTCCCCTCTATCATTGGTTTCGATATTGACAAGAGTTCACCATTGTTTTAAAAGTTTACGACTCCTCGTATTGATAAGTTATTGTTTTTTTATGGTTAGTAAGTCCTTTATTGGAGTTACTTATGTGTTGAACTCCAATTACTGTTATCTGGTTACCACATGCACGGTTTGGTGTTTGTTTGTTGTTCATTAGTTATAATTTATGCACGTTCTTTACAGTGCGTATTGGGTTGCGTCCCAATAAGCTACCCGTCTTTTTGGTCGTTGGCTAGACCGTGAAACTGGAAAATCAGTATGGCAGATCATTCACCGTGATCACCGAATGGACTCCTGCGATGTCACCACTGAGATAATGCTTCAGCTGAGACCCGTTGACCTTGAATGTCTCCCCTTCTGTATTAATTAAACCGATGGCTCCATAAGGCAAGACATTCGTCACTATGAATGGTCCAGACCAACGAGACTTCAACTTCCCTGGAAATAACTTCAGGCGGGAGTTGAATAGGAGAACCTTATCCCCAACATGAAACTCACGCTTGACCAACAGCTTATCATGCCATCTTTTCGTCTTCTCCTCATAGAGCTTGGCGTTTTCATAAGCTTCCTCTCTAAACTCCTCCAGATCACATAGCTGCAGCTTACGCTTCCCACCAGCCTTTTGTAGATCGAAATTCAATGCCTTAATTGCCCAAAAAGACTTGTGCTCCAGCTCTACAGGTAAGTGACACGCCTTGCCATAGACCAACTTGTATGGGGACATACCTAAAGGTGTTTTAAAGGTAATGCGGTATGCCCACAAGGCGTCATCTAACTTAAGGGACCAGTCTCGCCTCGAGGATGTAACCGATTTCTGGCGGATCCACTTAAGTTCCCTATTGGTGATCTCGGCTTGCCCGTTCGTCTATGGATGATACGGTAGAGAAACCTTATGCCGGACACCATACTTCTGCAGAAGAGCTTCAAACTGTTTGTTGAAGAAGTGTGTGCTTCCGTCACTAATGATCGCTCGTGGGACACCGAAACGGGTAAAGATATTCCTCTTTAAAAACTTGAGCACCACTCTTGCATCATTGGTAGGTGCTGCTATCGCTTCAGCCCACTTGGTGACATAATCTACTGCTACCAAGATGTAGAGGTTACCTTGAGATGATGGGAAAGGTCCCATGAAGTCAATGCCCCAGAGATCGAACGGTTCAACCTCCAAGATCGAATTTAATGGCATCTCGTGACGTCTAAATAAATTCCCCTGTCTCTGACATTGATCACAAGTGGAAACAAACTGATAACAATCCTTGTTCAAGTTCTTCCAAAAGAAGCCAGCCTCCAAAACCTTCGCGGCTGTCCTAGTCGGACCAAAATGACCCCCTGCTTCTCTAGAATGACAATGCGCCAGGATGTCTCTAGCTTCCTCCTCAGAAACACACCGACGAATCATACCATCTGCGTAGACCTTGAACAGAAACGGGTCATCCCAAAGGTAATGCTTGACCGTGGAGAAGAACTTCTTCTGCTGATATGACAACTCTGGAGGAACGATGCCCTTGGCTAGGTAGTTTGCAATATCAGCATACCAAGGGTCCGTGGAATGACTGATCATGAAGACATACTCATCCGGAAAGTATTCATTGATTGACCTGCCATCATCTGGAACTTCCATACAGGATAAGTGATCCGCCACTCCGTTCTGCGCTCCAGGTTTGTCTCTAATCTCAATGTCAAATTCCTGCAAAAGCAAAATCCATCTGATCAAACGAGGTTTAGCATCAACCTTTCCAAAGAGATACCTGAGAGCGGAATGGTCGGTGTGCACGATCACTTTGCTGCCAATGATGTACGGACAAAACTTATTGCAAGCAAAGGCAATCGCCAGCAGTTCCTTCTCCGTTGTGGCGTAGTTCTTCTGCGGCTCATTCATAGTCTTACTAGCATAGTAGACTATCCTCAATACCTTGTCATGCCTCTGACCCAAACCTGCTCGCAACGCGTAGTCGCTGGCATCACACATAATCTCTAAAGGTAACGACCAATCAGGAACAACAATAATAGGTGCAGAAACCAATTTAGCTTTGAGCAAATTAAAAGCATCTAAGCACTCTTGCGTAAACTCAAATTTAGCATCCTTAAGTAATAAATCGCAAAGGGGCTTAGAGATCTTAGAAAAATCCTTAACAAAAAGCCTATAAAATCCTGCGTGACTGAGAAAACTTTGGACATTTTTTACCGATGATGGTGGTGGCAGCTGCTCGATGACTTCAACCTTGGCTTTGTCAACCTCGATTCCTTCCTTAAAAAAATCTTATGTCCGAGCATGATGCCTTCCTGCACCATGAAGTGGCACTTCTCCCAATTGAGCACCAAGCTAGTTTCCTTGCATCTAGCTAAGATTAAATCCAAGTCTCCCAAACATGAATCAAAAGTCGGACCAAAAACAGAAAAATCATCCATAAAAATTTCGATGCACTTTTCAATAAAATCAGCAAAGATAGCAGTCATGCAACGTTGAAAAGTGCCTGGAGCATTACATAAACCAAAAGGCATGCGGAGATAAGCATAAGTACCATATGGACAAGTAAAAGTGGTTTTCTCTTGGTCCTTCTTAGCACTTGGAATTTGAAAATAACCGGAGTAACCATCTAAGAAACAGTAATATTCTTGTCCTGCAAGCCTTTCTAGCATTTGGTCAATAAAGGGAAGAGGAAAGTGGTCTTTCCTAGTGGCGGCATTTAATTTCCTATAATCAATGCAAACTCTATGCCCAGTAATAGTACGCTGAGGGACTAATTCACCTTTATCGTTAGGTACCAAAGTTAAAACCCCCTTCTTAGGTACTACTTGAGTAGGACTTACCCATTCGCTGTCAGAGATTGGATAGATTATACCTGCATCCATTAGCTTGATAACTTCCTTCTTGACTACCTCTTTCATGTGCGGGTTTAGTCTTCACTGCGGCTGTCTCAATGGCTTGTAATCCTCCTCAAGATAAATGCGATGGGTGCAAAACGTGGGAGAAATACCTTTGATATCAGCAATGGACCATCCTAACGCCTCTTTGTTCCTCCTCAAAACCTGCAACAAAGCTTCCTCCTGTTCATCAGTTAGAGTATTAGAAATAAAAACAGGTAAATTAGATGGAGGAACTAAGAAAGCATATTTAAGGTGACTAGGTAGAGGCTTGAGTTTAAGAGAAGGCGGTGATTCCACAGAAGGAGCCAGCGTCTTTGGGACTCGATCCAACGGTTCCTCCTTGACCCGATGGTTCTTCCTATACGGCCTCCTAGCAGCAAGCTGGAATGCTGCAACAGAAACTTCAGAATCGTCGTGAGCAGTTTCTATGGAATCTACCAAACACTTCTCCAATGCATCTAACTCTGTGGGGCTGTAAGAATAGTCCTGCATCAAGGTGTGAAAACAATCTAAACTAAAACAAGCATGAACATCAGAAGGGTGAGTAGCAGCCTTGGTCATATCGAAGATAAGCTGCTCATCATGTAACCGCAGTATAATCTTCCCTCCTTCAACATCAATGAGGGTCCTGTCGACCTAAAATAAGTGGTACTACCTTGTCTTCCTCCATGTCTAAAATAACAAAGTTAGCAGGGAAATCAAAAGTACCAACCGAAACAATTAAATCTCTGACCACCCCTCTAGGTAGGATAATTGACCTATCAGCTAATTGCAGAGTAATCCGTGTAGGTTCACACTCTCCTAAACCAAGCTTTAAATACATGGATAAGGGCATCAAATTAATACTCGCACCTAAATCACATAAACCCTTACCACAATTCACATTACCTATCGCGCAAGGTATGACCGGAGTGCCTAGATCATCAAGCTTAGGTGGAAGCTTCTTCGAAAGAACAGCTGAAACGCTCTCGGTAAGCTGCACAGTATCCTTCTCCACTAAAGATCGTCTGTTGGATAGGATGTCCTTCATGAACTTCACGTATATCAGCATCTGCTTCAAAGCTTCAGAAAAAGGAATGTTAATGGTTAGTTTCTTAAAAATAGTTAAAAACTTACCAAACTGCTCATCCAAGTCTCTCTTCTTCAACCGGTTTGGAAAAGGAACTGGCACTTCAGCAATTGCGCGACGTGGAGGTGTGGAAGTCTTAGTAGTCTTGCTAATCGTCACCTCCTCTTCAGCTGGTTCTTCCTGAGAACCTGCTGGTGCAGTTTCTTCATTCTGCTCAACATTAGGAAGAGGAGCCTCAACTTCAGGGACCACCGGGTCAAGCTGCGTACCACTCCTCAATGTGATTGCCTTGGCGTGCTCTCTTGGATTTTGCTCCGACTGACTAGGCAAGGAACCCAAAGGACGCTGAGCCAACTGCTGAGATATCTGAGACAGCTAAGTCTCGATGTTCCTATTGAATGTCCTCTGATCATTATTGAAGGTTCTCTGCTCCTGATTGAAGGCTTCCATCTCATTGAACTTCTTCGTGTTAACTGTGATGAAATCATTCATCCTGGCCAGAACTTCATCCATACTAGAAGACGCTCCAGCACCTGAATTCTGCGCTTGCTGATTCTGTAGTGGCTGCTTCTGATAAGAAGAGTTATACTGCTGCTGGGGTCTCTGATTGTAGTTGTTGTTACCTCCAGCTTAGTAACGATTCTGCTGCTGAGCGTGGTAACCCGGATTGCCTTGATTTCCAAAATAATTACCTGGTCTGTTACCAACATAATTCACTACCTCTTCTTGTGGTGGAGTACATTGGCACATGTTAGAAGCCCTACTGCAGTATTCACAGGGTGGAAAAATCTTAGGAGCAGCTGCTGCATTTGACTGCGGATTCATCACTGCACACATACACTCAAACTGCTTCGACATCGCTTCTATCTTGGCAGCCAGGAAAGTATTCGAATCCACTCATAAACTCCAGCAGGTTTCTTCGGTGCAGCTTCTCCGGCTCGCGTACCTCCCCACTGATTAGCTGCTGTGGTAATAGTCTCTAACAGCTCTTTGATTCTTGCAATGGGCAGCTCCATCAAACTTCCTCCAGCACATGTATCAACCAACAACCGGCTAGAAGGGTCCAAGTCCTTGTAAAACGATTGCAGTACAACCTCTTCTCCTAGTCCGTGATGCGGTACCTTCCTTACTATCCCCTTAAAACGCTCCCAAGCTTCAGACAAGGTCTCACTGGCAAACTGTTTGAAGTTGGTGATCTCTCCTCTCATGGTTAGCATCCGGGAAGGTGGAAAGTAATTTGCCAGGAATGCATTAGCCAACTCTTCCCAGGTAGTAATACTGTCGGGCGCCAGTGAGTTCAACCACTCAGCTGCTCTATCCCTCAGGGAGAACGAAAACAGAGTGAGCCGAGCAACCTCCTGCGAAGCTGGTGTCGAACACGCTCCTACCAATCTCAGGAATGTAGTGAGGTGGACATTCGGGTCTTTAGTAACCGTCCCGCTGAACTGAAGTGCGTTCATCACCATGGTCACGTAGTGGGTCTTGAACTGCCACTGCACTCCTGCTGGCAATACAGGAATCACTATTGGCGACACCAACCCTTCAACACTTGGACGGGTGTAGTCCCTCATCTGCCTCTGGTTATTCGCCATGTTAACTGCTGGTTGCACTTCCGGAACCTCTTCGTCAACAGGTGGTTCGAGCACCCCCTCCTCAACTGGTGGATCCAGATTCAAGTCCTTACGTAGCTGTCTTGCAAATCTCTCGATCTCAAGATTAAGCTCGAACTCCGGTTCTCCTGCAAGCGGGTTTTAACCATAAACCGAGAGTTAGTAAACTGAAGCTATAATAGCGTAAATTAAAAGAACAATAGCAATTAAATTAAAACAACAAGAATCAAGGAAAGATAAAAAGAAATTAACCCACAAAATATGCAGATAAAAACCCTAACTACTAAACACAGAATATTCAAATTAAGAAATAAAATCAGCAATAAAATATGGAAGATAAAAGAATATCTAAAGCAAAATCAAACTAGAAATCAGAACAAATTAAAAACAGATTAACTAACAGGATTTGCCTCAAGCTATCTCCTAAAACAGAAAAGTAAAATTTAAAGATAGAAAAAGAAAATCTAAAATAACATAAAATAGAAACGACTTACTAACCTAAAAACTATACTAATCGAAATCAACAATACGGGACAGAGAATAATGAGAAAAACCAAATAAAATAAACAAAAGATATAAAAGAAAATAAAAACACAGTAAATCGAGACAGAATAGAAGGAAATAATAAAAGAACATAATAAAATAAAGATTAAACTAAATAACCGTGCCTCCCCGGTAACGGCGCCAAAAAGTTGTTGGGGTAAAACCTAACGGCAAGTGTACCGGTCAATTCTAGCAAGTTTTAATAAAGAGTATTCCCTAAGTATCGAACCAGAGGAGGCGATGTCTAGTTTAAATCTTTACTAACCGGAAAAGACTAAACAACAAATTAAAAACAGGAAATTGGCGGTTTGATTTGATGAGAATTGAAAACTGTAAACGGATTGTAAAACAGTAAATAGCAAGAAAATAATTGTGAAACTGATTTGGGAAAGAGATCCTGGTTTACTATTTCTCCCTAAATCTGTAATTCCTATCCCTAAGCGATTTCCAAGGCAATTCTGAATAAAACCCTAGAACCAAGATAATTCACCTCCGGTCTCCCGCTCAGCAAATTCTAGTTAGCAAAGACCAACTTCTAACTCTCATTACGAACCCACTGTTTACTAACCGCCTTAAGAACAATCTAGATTATCGGTCAATTAGTGATTTAGAGGAATTACCGTCTCTAAACTAACCGGTTATTTTCCTGAATTCAATTGAAAGCCGCAGTCGTCACATATAAGCTAACAAAATACTAATCTTTATAATTGGCCAAATTATAACGATTAAAGAAATTAAGCAAGGAAAATAACTTTACTCAATCGAATTGTATTAAATAAAAAAGGAACAGGAATAGTAAATTCAGGGATACATAGCAAACTGAAATCTAAAAGAACTACTCAGCCATTGACATGGTTACAATAAGGAAAACTGTAATGAGTAGAAATAAAGAACAAGAAGAAACTCTGTTCTGAGACTTCTGGTGAAGTCTCCGTGATGAATTTCTTTCTCTGCTCTGCTCCAGGCTCCCAATCAGAATTCTCTCAATTAAGCTAATTCTCTCTGTTGTATCGTGACTAATTGTGGTGTCTCCAAGCATGTGTCTCACATTGGCAAGACTCCCCTTTTATAAGAATGAGAATTCTATCTTTTAATCTAACTAAACAGCCGCTATCTAAAAGATTGAATAAAGGATAACTAAAGATAAAGATAGAATAATAATCAATTATTTTCGAAACAGATCTTCTGGCGCTCCGCTTGTATTGGTCCGGGTTTGCAAACAAGTACGCAAACCCGGACCACCACTAAAACTCGGCAGAAGACTCTCGCTTGAGGATGGTCCGGGTTTGCATACAAGTACGCAAACCCGGACCACGTCTGAAACTAGGCAGAGAGTTCTACGATGAGATGGTCCGACTTTGCAAAGTAGGATACAAACCCGGACCCTAATAAAACACGACAGTGGCTGATGAAAATCAGCCTTTGACTCTGGTTTGACTTCCACTTGTTGCTTAACCTCTAAATCTTCATTTAAGCACCTTGTTGAGCATTACATCCTGAAAACATATCAAATCTATTATTGGAAACAAATATAACAATAAAGTGTAAATAAAGCATTAAGGAGGGAAGTTAATGTCATAATGTATATAATTAAGCACGAATTAGCCTAGTAAATTTAGACAAATTCCCGACTTATCAATGCCGCTTTCTCTCTTCTTAATCTTCCATATATTCTCTTTTGGACGTGGATTTTTTGGCTCAAATTTGAACATGCCGCTCCTCTCTCTTCTTAATCTTCCAATATTCTCTTCACTCGCGTTAATTTTGCAACCTGCGCTACACCTCTTCAATTCTCTTCTCATGGTAATTTTGCAACCATAACTGGCGACCAAGGAACATGGATTGCGCCTCTTCCATACTCTTCGATCATAGAAATTTTGCAACCGGCCATAACTGGCGAACAATGAACGTGCTCTGCACCTCTTCCATTCTCTTCACTCATGGTAATTTTGCAACCCTAACTAGTGAACAAGTAATATAATGCTCTGCACCTCTAGCTTCCATTCTCTTCACTCACGTACTCTTGTGCTTGCAAACAAGTAACATATTACTCTGCCTCTATCTTCTCATGGTAATTTTACAACCCTTATTAACTGGCCGACAAGGAACATGCATGCTCTGCGCCTCTTCCATTCTCTACTCACGATTTTGCAACCCCTGGCGAACAAGGAACATGCTCTGCGCCTCTTTAATTCTCTATTCACAATAATTTTACAGGTTTTTGTATGTCGAATGTGTGAAAATGCACAGGGAAAGGGAAATTAAAAAAAGTAAAATAATAATGAAGAACCTTCCTTATAAAAGTGTTCTTTATTCTATCAAAAATATGGTGCTAAGACACTATAAAGAACACTTCTTAATAATAAGCGTTCTTTATAGTCGACTATAAAGAACGATTATTATTAAGAAGTGTTCTTTATAGTGTCTAAGAGCTATAAATAACACTTCCAAATATAAGCGTTTTTTATAAGTCAAGTATAAAGAACGCTTAATAAGCGTTCTTTATAACTCTTACTTTTTGCGTCGCTCGCATAAAGAACGCTTTATAAATGTTCTTTTAAAGCTGAAATAAGCGTTTTTTTATTCTTTCTTTTCCAGCAGTGGCGGTACTTTCGCTCTCCTAGACTTCTGTTCTTCTCATGTATTTTGAGTGCTTTTACTTAGACTTGTATTTCATGGCGTTTAGACTTTTTGTCTTGTATTACTGTTTAGGTTTTTCCATTGTTTAGCCCATGTAATCGTTATCAATCGACAGTCGTCATGTTAGTAGACGACATGTCCTTAATACGTACTCCTTTTTGTGACTTAGTGTATGGTGGAGCGTCATTAGCGGTAGCCGCCCTTTTTACTTGGAGATTTTCAAGCAATGATTGGTATGATCAATGAATTAGAACTGTATAATTACATATGAACATTCGTTCGTTCCTTGTGGATTATGGCACTCCTTGGTAAGGGTATTGCCTCGGTGTTAATTATTAAGTATTCAACACCGATTCACGTTTATGGTGTAGTTGCTTCTAGAAATAACTGTGTTGTGATGTAATATATTCAATGTTGGTTCTATTGAGGACTAGTATGTTCTTTTATTCTTCCAATATTTAGTATATGTTGGCTATGCCATTATGGTGTAGCATCATCCTAGTTGTCACGTGATTATGTTCCACCACCATTCTTTATATATATATTCTCGGGGGTGAACTGTTATTCACTAACATCCGGATTTGGTGCTTTTCTTGTTAGATTGTATGTGTTTCAACTACTTTCAGCTGGTATACTTCAGTTCCTCATCTATTATTAATGTCAGTAATTGTGGCCACTTATAGAGAGTTTCAGGAATTACCCGACCCTGATGTGATCAGTACCAGTGTCGAACTATCCTTCCACCCCAATTTGTGTTCAGCTTCCCTTGATCTGTACCGGATCAAGTTCCACCTCCCATGTCAATTTTAAACCATTGAATAATTATTAAGTATGTAATGTTGGTTGTCTCGTAAGCTGATGTTATTGATTCATTATTGTTTAATGGGTGTAGTTTGTTATGGGCTGAAGTATGCCCTTTTGTTGTAATGTTCGGACTTGTAGTCCTCCCGTGATTGCATTTTTCGTATTAAGGGTTTCGTGACCGATTGACAAGTGCAGTTAAAGGTTTCATACTGAAGTTGTATGAATGTCTGGTGATTACCAGTAGACATGGCGTTGCGCCTGTGGCCAGCACGGTCTGTAGAATTTAGTTGTATTTGCCATTATAGTTATAGTTGCAGTTGTAGTTGTAATTGAAGTTGCAGTTGTAATTGCAATTGCAGTTGTAGTTGTGGTGGCAGCACTTGTTGTAGCAAGTGCGCGAGGTAGGCGGAATCGTTAGTATATTATTTATTATAGAGCTTGTAGTACCAAGTGCGCCAAGCAAGTTGAGTTATCGGTTTCCGGAATGGTTGGTTTTGCTGATGCTATGGTCGTTCGAGTACGGTTTAGGCGATTCCGGTCCTGAAGATGGCTTGTGGTTATTTAAAACCATTGAGGTTTGGAAGGACTTTTGGTATTATTATCATTAGGCCTATCCATGTTAGGACATTTGCTAAATTCTATTTCACGCAAGATTCATTGTAGTGGAAGCGGTGTAAATCCATACATACATACGTGGTGCCAAAATAGAGTTTCCGGATTACTATAGTGTGTACTCATGGCTAGTTCAGAATTCGAACATAAGCAAAATGAGTGAACTGCTAACGACATTCCCTACACTTACAACATAGTTTTCACTTTACAATTCGGGACTAGAATATGGTGATATATTTGACAATAGTTCTGCACTGCTGGCACAAATCTCGCGAAGCTTAGGGTGCCTCTGATCTACTCGCCGAGGCGACCTGGGTGTATTCGGGTGGACAATAAGACTCGCTCTTACGATTGGCGTAGCATTCATATGCTCGGTGGCCCTTCTTGCTGCTGTAGTGGCAGGTCACAGTCCGGCCACCATCGTCTCAGCATGGATGGTCCTTGCCACAACGCTGACAGAAGAAGTGGCGCTTCTGCTCTCCCGCGCCTATTGGTAGTACGCACTTAGGTTAGTAAGATATAGGGTTCGAAACTATACGGATTCGGTTCAGAATAAGAGTAGGACATCGATATATAATTTGGGAAAAAATGGTATTCTTACTCTTAGGAGGCGTGGATCTCTGTGGTGCTCTGGATCTAACAGGTGCAGTGGTCCGGTCGTCCTTAAATGGACAGTAGGATCTGCTCTCCGGGTTGCTGCGACACTCATGGTCTCGGTGGCCCTCTTTCTTGCAATATCGGCACACCACCTTTCGGCCCTTACAGTTGACTCCGAGGTGATCCTTTCCACAACGTTTACAGTAATAATGGCGCTCTCTCCTGGCGGTGCCTATTTATTACAACTGTTGGTTACAAGAAGGAATGGTGGGGTATTAAATTTGACTGGGTTTAAATGAATAAGATTTCGTACCTCCGGTGCGTAGATGCTTAGGCGGTCAATAAGACCCTTTAGCCCTCTTTCTCTTACCCGGGGTTTTGCGCCCTTCAGTCATGTCGGTATCACTGGGCAGCGGCGGGAGGGCTACTGTCGGTGGTAATCCAAGCTGGACTTCCACGTGGAAGTTGATTGTCGCCAACCTACTCTCTTTGTTCGGGATGTCTCCTCCATATTGTGCCCTGAGCTGGGCCATGACGGCAGCAACCATCTCGGGAATGCTTGGCAGTCCTGAGCCTCCATGCCCTTGGCCAGCTACTGGGCTACCGCCATCACTAGACATCTGTGTTACAGATCATTTCGTCATTACTCGGTAAGTGAATCGTACACAACGAGGGAACATTGGGCTATCATTTAGACTAGCATTCGCCTACTGTAGGCGCTGCTAAGGTGTAAACTCACTAAGACGAAACGTTTCATACCTCACAAGCATTTCCCGTATTCCCCAAGTCCTAAGCTCAATGTCCTAATACTAATATCTCATCATCAAAGCAGAGTATCACTCTGATACCACTTTTGTAACACCCCTCATAATAAACTCGTAATAATCACTCACGTAGCAGAATTAAAGACATCTTACAGCGGATGTTGAAATACTAATAATCCTCACTCGGGTGTCACATGTCATTACTCGCCCATGCGAGTAATGAAGCAGGAACAAAATATAATAAACAACGACAATAAATAACTGCAGTGACGAACGAGATATTAACTATAACATCCTAAATACAACTCAATAACTATGACAAGTGAGCACCTATAGTAGTCCCAAAGTTATCACGTACTAACATTAATCCTATAAGCGTAATAAATAAAGGTCAAGGTCATCTACCCACGATCCCGCTCTCCGACTCCCATCATCATTTACCTGAAACATAAAATATCGGTGCCCATGGACGGCTCAGCACTTGGCCAAGTATGTTAACTATGTTGTCCTAGACCCTTTAGGTCACTTAGGTCAATTAGCCGTCTTAACATGAGGTTCGTTACATGCTGTACCGGTTTGCAGATATATTGAAACTGTAAATACATGGATGGAAACGTTTAAACACAATCAAGCCAGTCACTACATTAACATACAACACGATACATGCGTAATCACATCAAACGAAATTAAGCACTGAAGTGCATAGTCAGTCAGCAAACGATCTTATTTATGTTATATACCACTGACCTCTCAGGTCCTCATCATTCTGTAAACCTTATCACTTGTTGGGTGTCAAGTTAGGACAACCCGTAAATTTTATTCATTAGTGGACAGTCGTCCTGGTGGCAAGAAGCCTGGTACCAATTGCGGTAAATTCCGGCCAACGATCTGTGTAGGCTCGTGTGGGCTTAATAGAGTGGGAACCCCGATCCGGGAAGAACACTCAGTGATCACTATGCACAACCTACTTGAATGCAGACCAGGGTTTAACTAGACACATTTATATTGGGTTATAGAGTACTCATTCATTATACGGCTGCCCTAAGGGTCTTACGCATACCTAAAAATAATCTAAGTTGTATTCACGTTCGAGGTCCATGTCCTAGAGACCGACATAGTCGTGTCTCGTACCTAAGTATTTTCTTAGGTTACTGTGTATATAATTATAATACTAGGTGTATTAATAAGTAACAACAACTTCATCATATTGATCGCATATGTATGTTTATATAAGTCGATCTATAGTCGACGTAGTGTTAGTCCGAAAGGATGTTCGTATACAATAATAATAATGCGATATAAACGGTCAAGTATACATTTTAACCCAGACATACATGCATATAAGCATATGTAAAATTCTTAAGCACGCCATAACGTTCACTTGACAATCAAGGAATTAATCCACACACATTATTTTCATGCATATCACTCTTGTCTTATACACAAGTAATACCCGAACCCGAGGCTTCCCTCAGGGGTTCAGACCACACAATGAACATACAGTACACCGACGAATAACGCTAGCGTGACGAGCGCACGCCTATCCTCCACGTGCCTGGAACTCGAATCCCGTAGTACGATCTACTGTAATATGTATCTAATATTAGTACCCACGTTTGGAAGTTTGCTGATCAGCCATAATAATTACTACCCGTAGCCCGCAATTAATCCCCGTGATGGGTTGGTTTTTAACTCGGGTTCATATTTTCGTTGTACGGTCTAACTTACGAATATATATTATCCAATACCGTATTTTATTCACTACGTAGAAGTTGGATTCCCGGTTTATGATGTCCAACACGGTTATTCGTCGTCGTATAATTACGTTCACTTACGTTTACGTGTATGTATTAATGCTCACAAGTTTATATATATATGTACATCTGTATTTTTTTGGTATATATATAGATTCGTTCATACGTATATGTAATACTCGTTGTCATCTTGTTGCACGTTACATGACGGTGATCACTTAACGGTCAACGTTATTCATTCCTCGTACGGTTATGCATACGTATACCTACATATAACAGCTATACATTTTCGTATTTACTTGTATCATATTTCATGTCACGTTGTCCTATAAACCTCTATATATATTACACTTGCATATATTATATGCTAACTATATATATATATATCTTACAAAGTCACGTGATATTTCCATCCCATGCTAAAATTTCATATTAATCTTATCTCGTCATTCCATGTAGAACGTATATTGTTCACTTGTACTGTTTATCCATACGTATCTTATTAAAACTTGATTTCATGGTTTTACAATATACAGTTATACTGAAATACCCCAAACCTAAGTATGCTAAGTAAACATCAATTTATGATGTAGTAAGGCTAAAATATGCCTTAGAAAGATTGGTAGACAATTTAAATCAAGGAAAACACAAGAAAACGTCTTAAGGGCAATTTAGGCAAAAATGTGCTTTAAGCTTGGAGTGACTTTAATTAGCACCCAAATATCATTATAAGACTTTAGTAACATTCTAATGGACATTTTAAATCTATTACCAAAGAAAACCAAGCTTGAAAACAAGTTGAAACACAAAATGTGCTTAAAGAAGTCTTAAAGCACCTTTTTGAGAAATTGTCTTAGAAATAAGTTGTGAGTGGCTAAATGCCCATGATTACACCTTAATCAACATGTGTGCTAATTAGTATCACATTAGGAAGTCTAAATCAATGGGAAACTAAAAATTTCACAAATATGTGCACTAGTTTGTGAATAGTAATCAAATAGTGCCTAGTTTAGTCTTTAATCAACTAAGTCTAATAAGTTGGTCAACAAAGACCATGACTAGACTTATTTAAGAGGGGGCCGGTTTTCTAAGGGATGAGTCACCAAAGACTTCATCAAATAAGAAAGGAAAAGAAGAGTAAAGTAAAAGAAGTTACTATTTGCTTTATAAAAGCAAAATACCTTATATTAGCCTACCTCTCTCCTCTCTTCTTCATTTCTCTTCTTCTTCCACGGTTCTCTTCTTCTTTTCCTCTGTTCCAAACCGTCCCAAGCAGCCTCCATGGTTGCCTCATCTTCAAATGTCCATAACTTACTCATTTTAGCTCCAAATCCAAAACTAAACACATATTATTCTTAGTTAGCTCAAGCTCTAGCTTTATATATTTTCAAATCCATCAAAGCTCCATTTCGGTGCCAAGAGAAAACTCCATTGATGGAGGAAAGTCAAGTTTGAAGAGCTCTTTTGGTTCTCCATTCATCCAAGGTAATGAAAGTGGAAGAAAAATCAACTTCCCTTAATTTTTCTACATGGCCGAAAATTGCCTCTTAAGACACCTTGTTTTTATGCCTTGTTCTAGCTTGTTTTATTCACCAAGGACTAGTGGGGTCCTCTTTCATTCAATGCCCAAGTCTACTTTGAGACTTCAAAGGTAATCAACCACTTTTATACCTTAGAACGCATTTTAACCTAGGTTTTATTCCTCAAGGTTAGTGTGTTGTTTAGTACTCATTGGATTCATTGAATATTGATTAGAACATTGGCAAAGGAGATTTAATGGTGGCCGAGATTCATCCATGAAGAAGGTCTAAGGAGGAAGTTAAGATAAGCTTGGAAAAACAAGGTAAAATGCTTACCTAATGGTGGTTTAAGGTTTAAGGGGTGTATTTAGATGAGTACTAATGTGGCTTAGAGCTTACATTGTGTAATAGGTTATATAACCTAGAAAAAAGAATTTAAACAAGCTTATGAACTTGTGACTAAGGACCCAATGGGAATGAGTTAGTAATATAAGTTTAAGATGGATTTCAAGAGCATTATAACTACTATGAGATTGATGGGTGTATTTGCAGGTTGAAAGCTTTTATATGTGGGAAATTCAGTGTTTAAGTTTAAGTCATTTAAGGGCCTAAGAGCCATGTTATTTAAGAGCCTTGGTGCTATGCAATTTAAGATTATTGCATCATATTGAGTTTGTTGTGAATGAGTTGATTTGGGTGAGAAAATAAGATGAGAAAGGACTAGATGTGTGTGAGTTGGTTGAATGAGGAAAACAATGCATTTGGGCATGATAATATACTAGAGAAGCTATGGCGAAATTTGAGTAGAAAACAAAGTGTTTAAGTGGTAGTGGTGAGTTAAGATGCCCTAGGATTCACTTGGGATCATTAAAAGGAATTTGAGTGGAAATGAGTTAACTAAGGAGTTCTTGAGGATGAGAGTGACCTAGAGTTGTCTAGGAAGAACTAGAGGATTGGTGGGTGTATTGAACACACCAAAGTCATGGTAAGAGGAATGGTAAGACTTGTGCAAATTTGGAGGAGAAGGTATATAATGCTTTGAGGTAATTTAGGTATGAACTAGGGAATATAACAATGAAAGTTTTGGGAAGCTTGTGTAAGTGAAGAGGATACTAGTGGTGGAACAATAAGGTTTTAGTTTAGATGGTAATGAGTGGACTTAGGAGATGGAAGTGAAAATTGAAGGAGAATGTTGTCGAATGTCGAGGAAATTGACTAGGAATGTAAAAGAGCGTGTGATCATGAGAATAGTGAGTAAGTTGGGAAAAAGGAGATGGAAATGTCTAAGGAGGGTGTAGGATAGTCAAGGTAAAGAAGAACAAGGTTAAGGTGCTAAGAGGATGGCAAGAAATGTATAGGTAAGTTCATGAGTTTAGGTTGATGAGTAGCAAATGGAAAAGAGAGGAATTTGTGCATGGATATGCAAGATGACTTGAGGAAGTTTTGGTAAACGAATTGAGGATGGGGAATGACGTTTATGAAGTGCTCAAACTGTTATGGAGGGAACACTTGGGTTGGTAGAAGTTTTGGTAAGGTTACAAGTTGGAAATGTAAGGAAATAAGTGCTAAGTGTTAGGAGTTTTAAAAGTATTGAGAGGATGTTTAAGAAGATCTTTGGAAATTGTTTTGGAGAGTTTGGTGGAAGTTCTAAGGAGAGTTTAAGTGCCTAAATGGTATTAGGACACATGGGGGAACTTGTCGAGAACTTTGGAGTCAAATGGGAATTTAGAAACAAGGTTCTGGAGCCGACCGACCTTAGGGACCGGACCTGCAAGGTCGGTCGAGCTCAGTTTACACTACCGGAAAGAGTTTCTGGAATCGACCGAACTTGAGGACCGGACTTACAAGTTCGGTCGGGCTTGTATTTTGTGTACGAATTGAGTCTCTGGAATCGACCGAACTTGGGACCGAACTTGGCAAGTTCGGTCGGGCTTAAATTTCCCACGGGGAGAAACTCTCGGGAATGGACCGACCTTGGGGACCGGACTTGCAAGGTCGGTCGGGGTAAAATTTTCAAACGGTAATAAGTTCTGGAATGGACTGACCTTGGGTAAGGTCGGTCGGTAAGGTCGGTCGACCCTAAAAATGTAAAAAAAAAAGAGAAAGAAACCCTAAGAAAGTTTAGTGGTATTAATGGCACCCCATTAAGAGGGCATTGATTATTAGAGGTATAAAGACCTAAGGGATTAAGTTAAGTATAAACTTAAAAGTTAAATGTTAAGTTGTAAGATTAAGTTGTAAAACTTAAGAGGTGTTAGGTGGGGATCATTATGGGTTAAGTAAGTTAAATAAGTTTAGTTAAGTTAAGTGATTAACAACCTAAAACTGAATGAATGTTTTAGGGCTTGGGTATTTGGACTCCGGAAGAGAGTAAGCAACCGAACGACCCACGGTGAACGGTACAGTTCTTCTTGTGACCTGCTTGCTAACGAGGTGTCCCTCGGCTTGTGTGCTATTTGTTTTTGTGTGCTCACTAAACAAGATAAAGCATGCAACCGGAACATTATGTTTATTGTATTGTTGTGTGATGTTTGAAAACTAACACAACTTACCGTGAGAACTTACTAACCAACGCTTAGTAAGGATTTGAGTGAGACTAAGGAACGCTCCCTAATATTAGTTTGTTATAAACCGAAAGAGGTTAACCAACAAACATGGTCTTGAGACTACTACTAACTGGAACTTAAGGGGGGAGTGCGGAACCCGGGACTGACTCCGGTCATGCATGCTAAGGAAAGGGGTCGGTATCTATAGCAGATCCGACTTCCGCTTAAGGACTAGTCTTCGGACTAGTAGCCTAGGGTCGGTTGGCCGGCTCAGCTACATTGGACATCCAGTCCAAGGTAGGTGGCTTTAAGATGGCGTGGGGGGATCTAGCCTACATCCCCAACAATTTAAGAATGTTGTTTATTGCCGGTAAGTGCCCTGCTACTGGCTAGGGTTAACCAAGCCCTACGAAAATAAACAACGAACTAAGGGTTAACCAGCTCCCAATGAGAGAACGGTTGGCATATATAAGATAAGGTTGAGATAAGTTGCAACCACTCCTATTTAAAGGATGGTTTGTATTATAAGACTAAGATAAGCTACACCCATCCTTTTAAAGGATGGTTGTTTCTAAGACTAGGATAAGACTAAGATTGAGGTAAGATAAGGATGGACTAAGATTAAGAGGAAACATAACTTAAGGAGTTAAATAATTAACTCTCTAATTAAGGGAACACATTTAAGTCGTTCATTATGTTTGAACTTTGATTGTTCATATTTGGATTGTGGTTTACTGCACTTTCTATTATGTTGTGCATCTAATCAACCTCAATGCTATCGACAATTAGTCGTCGTAGCCACGTTAGCTTGGGGGCCATGAGAGGATCGTACCAGCATTCGTGCTGACCCCCTATGGGGGCTGTTTTTTACTACACAGGTGAACGTCAGGAGGCGGCCGTCACGAGAGTAAGATGGGGTACAAGCGTTACGGGTTAAGTGTGGCCTACGAGTTGTGCATTTACACTCGTATGGCAATTTGAGTTAGTAAGATGTATAGGCTGTGAGGGGATTGTATGAAGGATATGTATTTGGTTAAGGTTGGTATGTACTAATGTTCGGTATATTCTGTCAATCAGACCGTGGCAAGGTCCTGGAGTGTTTTGAATTCCACTGTGACATTTATATATATGTTGTTAAGTTGCGAAACCACGATTGGATCGAGATGGGGTGTTACAAAAAGTGGTATCAGAGCGTAGTTACGCTCTGAATACAAGAAATACCGAACTTAGGAGAATACAGAGGTTGAGCTTGAGTTATGGGTTATGGGTTGAGTGATAGAGTGTGAGGTGCGTTAGTTAGGACTTCCCGGTGTTTACCGGATATCCATAGTACCTAGACCCGCCCTCCACATCCCTTGCTTTCATTATGGGGAACAAACGCCAGAGAGAAGAAAGCCTTCTCTTACTCGGGGAAACCCGATCTGGCAATTAGTTAACAGTAAGCAATATAAGAAACATCTTGTTGAACAACAGTTCACGGGAACTTGAACCTTTAAATTGGAGCGCAACGTGGAGATAGGCGCTGCCAACAGAATTTTACAAGTAAGAGAACGGTAATTACCGGCAACATGGGTCGACATGCTACGCAGTCGAGTTACACCGTAATACCAATGATAAGAAAAGCACTACGAGTGCGATGGATAAGAAAGGATAAGTGACATGAGTACCGGACAGTGGTCCGAGTGAGCATGACAGTGGGATAGTATAAAGCATAAGAGTTGTGATTACTGGAAAGTCCATTTAGGAACGGGAACTCCAAACCCCATACAATGAAGAAGGTTACAAACCTGGCCGACATAGCGCAGACGACGATGAAAACACATACAAACTGTATACCGGAATAGGACTACGATGTAGTGCCTAAAGGAGAATCATTACTTAGTAACCACGACAAAATGTCTGGAAACGGGAGTGAGGATTAAGACATAAGGAAATAATAAGGGGTTCCCTCAGGAAGAGGAACGCCCGGGTAAGTGGCAGTACGGTCATAACAACAGGAAACTGCTGCACGGCTAGTTATCCAAAACGGAAGAACATTGAAGGAGTCTCGAGGACTACCAATGATATAAAATATTAGGAGGAAGTACCACTACAGACGCACACAGTACCGGAAGCTCATCTTGCATGGCGCACTTGCCATAGCAAGTGCTACCACAGTTAAGCTACACGGAAAGCCATCATGGCGAGATAACAGAACGCTACAGTTGTAGTACACACTAATACTGGATTGTAAATCTATAAGAACGGGAGAATGAGACCTTGGAAGGGCCTGACGGCCCGACCATGATGAGATGAGTGGATACACCAGTCAGCAGGGATCTGAACTTGGACAGAACCATATGGAGGAAGATAAGGATTACCATATCTTACCGAAATTTCCAGATTGCGCACTCTCTGCGGTTTTTGTCACCCAGAATTGAAATGACCACGAAAACTAATGATCCTTATATGGTTGGAAAGCTAATTCAAAGAGGAACAACTTTGGTGTTGAGAAGATTTTGATAAAACTTACGGAAAATTCAGAATAACTCCCGAACTGAGACCTATTGAACAGATTCTCTGCTGTGAACCACTTCGCCTTCTTTTGTTCACCCAGAACGGAATACACCATGAAAATTAATGATCTTTATATGTATGGAAAGCTAATTCGAAGAGGAACAAGTTTGATGTTGGGAAGATTTCGAGATAACTTACTGAAAATTCCAGAATCTCTCTCGAAGTCAGACCTCTTGAACAGATCTGCTACTTGATTCTTGCTTTGTAGAATTAGCTAGGAATTTTGACATAAAATGGAGTTAGAACTTAAACCTCCATTGTTGGAGCTTGAAGCTAGGAGAGAAGAAGAAAAGAGAGGAGAAGAAGTACTTACACAATCAGTCATGAAGGATGGGGGGACTGATTGGCGTGAGTAATGAAGGGAAAAAAAAGACAAGGATTTGTTAAAGTCCAAGTTAGGTGGTATTAGGTGGTTTTAGTCAATTTAGGAGGTAGCTTAGTCAAGTCTTCAATCAGAGCTGATAATTGTTGACAATGGGTGCCAAGGGACAAGAAAGGGTCGGCCATGACACATGGGGACAGCCAAGGTTGAAAAAAGTGACAACATTAGTTAAGAAAGTGATGATAAACCTTGAAAATGTGATTTTTTTGTGGTAAAAAATGGCAGCATTAGGGGTGGTGAGTCACCCTTGTTCTTGCCTGATTAATATTGTTTAATTAGGTCCTTTTAATGTTATAATTTCGTGGCTAGTCATTTGTACAAGTTAAATGTGTAAAACGCGTTTTTTCGGTACCCGAAAAGTGCGTTTTTGTGCTGTAAGGACATTTTGGAAAATAAATTGTTCCAACGAGTCCTAAGTGTTTATAGACATTGTTTAAGGTCAATTATGATATACTAAGGTGTTAAATTGAGTTATATGGGGTTATATTAACTCATGACACAATTTACGGGCTTCGGGACACTCCCGGGCCAAAAAGGAGCGTTAAGAAAAACTCCCGAGGTTTTTGTTGAATTTTGAGAAACCACTTCGTGTGTTCTCTTTAGGATGGTTAATAATGATGTTAGGAACTCTAAGAATTAATTTTATAGGAGTTCGTGCCACCTCGGCACTCCTCCGGGCTTTTCGTGCTTTAAGGGGCGTGCGTGAGCACTCCCGAGCATTTTGCGTTTTTGACTGAATATAACCTAGGGAATATGTTTATATATTCATATAATGCCATTTGGTTTGAGTTTTATAAGGTCATAAAAGGTCATGCTTGATCACATGTTTCTAAGGCGTTTTAGCGTTTATGGTGAAACGACCATTTTTACGTAACGTTCTCATGCATGGGTTTGCATGCGTACGTGAAATGATTTATATTTGGATTATTTTCCATTAATAAATGGTTTAATAATTTTAATTAGGTTTGGGGTATTTCAATCTACCCCCCTTAAAAAGGACTTCACCCCGAAGTCTCATATCTAAATTTATAAGGTTGTGGGGGAATCCAGTTCCGTTAAGTATCCACAACTCAGTCTAGTTTTTAGGGATCAAGTCCCAAGTCTCTATATTCCTAAGTTCATAGTGTACATCAAACACAACAGGAATACTTTGGAAGGTCATATCATATACCTACAATATAGTGTAATGTAATAAACACAATCACATTTCATATCAAAGAGTGCCACGTAGTGCACATAAACTTTCCATTGTAGTGTAACGAAGTACACATCAGCAAGTAGAAGTACAAAGTACATTCAAATACAATGTTACACAAGAACACATACAAGACAAGGTGTCATAGTACATTCAAATACAGTGTTACACAAGAACACATACAAGACAAGGTGTCATAGAATTGCACTGATAGCTCAGGCATTTGCACAGGCGGGGGTTGCGCAGCAGCAGCAGCAGCTACCTCCACCACCACCACCCAGAGAGAAGGATTGGGTGAACATTTTGGCCGATCTCAGGCCAACTGCATTCAAGGGGCAGACTTACCCTGCACACTTAGAGACCTATATCATGGAAATGGAAACAGTGTTCGAGACACTAGCCGTCCCACCTAGGGACAAGGTAAGGCTCGCTGCCTTCTACCTGAAGGATGTAGCTAGGGATTGGTGGAATATGGTTAAGGCCGACCACCTGGATGACCCAGCTTTCACTTGGGGACACTACAATGCACTACTGAGGGGCAAGTACTACCCGGCCCACACCAGGATATTGAAGAATAGGGAGTTTGATGCGCTGGAACAAACTGGAAAGATGTCAGTGGATAAATACTATGCGAAGTTTACTTCGCTACTCCGACTACTACCCGGAATAGGATACTCGGACCAGGTGTTGGTCGACCGGTTCTATGGGGGACTCAGCCCTCGACTCCAGTTTGGGTTGGGACCAATCATTCCCACCAGCTTACAGGAATGTTACCATGCTGCCTCCATTGTGGAGATTACATGCAAAAGAAGGATGCTTTGAGCTCCCAAAAGAGAAAGGACGGACCTGGCAGCGAGGATGCCAAGCAGGGAAACTCCAACAGAAGGAACAAACCCTTTCAAAAAGGCCAGGGGTCCTATCAAGGAAAGGGGAACCAGACTACTGGGAACCCCCAGTCAGGAACCCACGGAGCAACAAACTCATAGAAAACCTACCCATCTAAGGGTTCTGGACATGGCTCAAACACGGGCCAGAGGGTTGTCCGCCACTTCAACTGTAGAAAATGTGGAAAGGATCACCCCGGGGTGGACTGCCAAGGGGAGAAAGTCCGGTGCCGCCACTGTCAGATATATGGACATCGTGCCTTCGAGTGTATCCGAAACCCGGAGAGCAGGAACTACCGCCCGGGAGCAAGGGCAAACACCAGCCACAAGAATGGAGCCAGCGATACTCGCCCTCCACCAACAAACCAAACTCAGGGAAATAAGGGCAAGGGCCCAGCATCGGGACCCGCCCTGCATGTCATGGACCACTCAGATGAAGCTGGTACTTCTACTAACCCAGGTAATTCTAAACCCATACGAACATGTCATTGAGCAGTGAATGTTGTGAATGAGTGCTTGCATGCCTTAAGTGCCTAACTGAGTAGGAAAGAATTAGCAAGACTCACAAGTAGAATTTTAAACCACGTAGGAAGCTATAAGATATGCTTTCCTATCCCCTCACCGCCCTCCCTGGAAGAAAACATTATCAAAGCACAAGAACCAGGGAACGAACAATGTAAGGTTATCCAACCAGGGTTAATACTACTCAAAGAATACCTAACGCTGGAAACACAAATTGCAATCATCAGAAGATGTCAAGAACTGGGAGCAGGACCAGGAGGGTTCTACACTCCCAAATTTCCAGGAGGATCAAAAATGAAGCTGAAAATGATGTGCTTAGGAAAGGATTGAAATCCTTACTCAAAGACCTACCAGGATACAAGAAATGGAGATGGAGCGCAAGTACCAAAAATCCCAAAAGAATTTTTACAAATTGTGGAACAAGCAGTTAATACAACTCAACAGCTAGAAGAAGATCCAGTTCCCAATCTAAGGGCTGATCTATGTATCATCAACTTCTATGAAGAAGGAGGCCGTTTAGGACTACATCAGGACAATGATGAAACACAAGGGTCCCTTGAACAGGGGATACCAGTATTATCTATGTCAATTGGAGATGACGCAGAGTTCCTTTATGGCGAGCAGAAGCGTGTGGACCTTGCAAAGAAAATCATATTGAAGTCAGGAGATGTTTTAATAATGGGTGGAAAGTCAAGATTGTTATACATGGAATTAAAAGGATTAAGATGAACTCAGCACCTTCGACAGTGATAAACACCACCCACATGAGACCAGGAAGATTAAGTTTGACTTTTAGAAAATACTAGTATTGTAATTGTCTTAGACAACTGAAAGGAGGTCATCTCATCAATGAAGCATTGTCGTTATGTCTTTCGACCTCCATCATATGTCAAAGTACTTACCCAGATTCTGTTGTTAGGTTGTGCTAAGGAGACGGAAGGTGCCTTAAGTATACTTACTGAGGAGGAGGCCAGCAAGGGCGGCACGATCCTCACTGGTACCTTTCCTGTCAACGGTGTGGAAGCATCAGTACTGTTCGACTCCGGAGCCTCACATACTTTCGTTTCGCCTACGCTTGCGGGGAAGTTGGGGCTAGACGCTGTAGAGTTACCTGATTTTAAGGTGGCACTCCCGTCTAAGGAGAAGGTCAGTTGCACTCGTCTTTATAGAGGAGCCACTATCCGTATTAAGGAGGAAGAATTTCCCATTGACCTAATCGAGTTTAAAGGTCTAGGATTCGACGTTATAGCCGGGATGGACTGGTTGGGGCGGCACAGAGGCCGCATCCTTTGCGCAGAGCGCAGACTGTTACTTAAGAGCCCATCAGGAGTGACAGTGTCTTACCGACAGAGTCCTAGAGCACCGTCAATAAAAGTGATATCTGCTATGTCTATGTACAAAGAAGTCAGGAAGCAGAAGGAAGTATATTTATGCTATGTTCAGGATATGGAGCAAGACCCAGATTTTGATCCCGATATGCCCGTAGTGTCAGAATTTCCGGATATTTTTCCAAAGGAACTTCCAGGCTTACCGCCATCCAGAGAGGTAGAGTTCTCCATTGAATTACTACCAGGTACCGGTCCCATAGCTAAGGCACCGTACCGTATGGCACCAGCAGAGATGGCTGAGTTAAAAGAACAACTGAAGGATTTATTAGACAAGGGATACATACGACCTAGCGTATCTCCTTGGGGAGCACCGTGCTTTTTGTGAAGAAGAAGGATGGAAGCCTTCGGTTATGTATCGATTACAGAGAGCTTAATGCAGTGTCAGTGAAGAACAAATATCCACTACCACGAATTGACGATTTGTTTGATCAGTTAAGAGGAGCAAAGGTGTTTTCAAAGATCGATTTGAGATCGGGATACCATCAGATACCTATCAGGGAGCAAGACAGAGAAAAGACAGCTTTCAGAACACGATATGGCCACTATGAGTTTACAGTTATGCCTTTTGGCTTGTCAAACGCACCGGCAGTTTTCATGGATTTAATGAACAGGTTATTCAGAGAGCAGCTGGATAAGACCGTAGTTGTATTTATCGACGATATCCTAATTTATTCAAAGTCTAAGGGAGAGCACGAGAGTCACCTCCGACGTGTACTCGAGATTTTAAGGGAGAACCAGCTTTATGCTAAGTTCTCCAAATGTGAGTTTTGGCTAGACCGAGTTTCCTTTTTAGGACATGTTATCTCAGACGCTGGGATCGCGGTGGATCCAGCAAAAATAGAAGCGGTTCGCACCTGGCCCAGGCCAAAGACAGTGACTGATATCAGGAGTTTCCTTGGGTTAGCAGGTTACTACAGGAGGTTTGTCAGAGACTTCTCCAAAATAGCAAAACCTATGACAAGTCTAATGAAGAAAGACGCACCATTCACATGGACTACAGAATGTGAGACCTCATTCCAGTATTTGAAGGATGCTTTGACATCAGCCCCAGTTTTGACTATACCTGAAGGCACAGAGGGTTATGAAGTTTACTGTGATGCATCAGGCAGGGATTAGGGTGTGTACTCATGCAGAATGGGAAGGTAGTCGCCTACGCTTCCCGACAGTTGAAGAAACATGAGGAAAACTATCCCACACATGACTTGGAGCTTGGAGCAATTGTTTTTGCATTGAAGATCTGGCGCCACTACCTGTATGGTGTCCAGATGACCGTATATTCGGATCACAAAAGTTTGAAATATGTATTCACCCAGAAGGAGTTAAACATGAGACAAAGGAGATGGGTTGAATTTCTCAAGGACTACGACATCGATTTGCAGTACAAAGAGGGAAAAGCTAATGTAGTAGCAGACATTGAGTCGACGAGCACATTCCTTGAATGCCATTGTGGCTAGCTCGAGTCTTATAGACGACATACGTAGCGCACAGAATGATCAGCGAATGATGGAGATTAGTCAGAAGTTGTCTGACGGTACTTTGGAAGGAGGGAAGT